>CM053036.1:46906032-46918532 GCA_028564925.1 Lithobates sylvaticus | reverse complement strand
TACACAAATAGAGTGTGACATAAAATTTTGCAACAACCGCAATTTTATTCTCTTCGGGTTTCTGCTAAAAATATATATATTTGGGGGTTCTAAAGTAAATTTCTAGCAAATAATACTGATTTTACCTTGTATGCAGCAAGTGTCAGAAAAAGGTTTAGTCTTTAGTGGTTAAACTGACCTCATTTACAGACGAAGTTCATCCCTTTGATCTAAGAATCAAATGTTACTTTGTTTATAGTTATAGGAGATGTTGAAATTAATTTGGCAAGCTGCCTGGATTTTTTTTTTTTTTTTTCGTCAGATGTGAGCAGAGAACTGTGCGCATGTTACATAGAATTGTGAAATGCTGTTTTAAGATCGGGAGGGGAGTAGAATCGCGATTTAGATTCTTAACGATTAATCGTGCAGCTCTAGTGTGCAGTGAATGCACAGACAAAGCCGCTGCTCCCAATTTGCCAGCCATGTGGGTGCAGGTGCAAATGGGTGCATGTCCCCCAAACACAGACAGTGTACCTTCAGGGACACATACCTGCACAGATGTCAAATTGGGGGCAGTAGTTGTTCATGCGGCTGCTGTGTCCCAGTTGATATGAATAGGACTGCTTGTACAGGGTTGTGTGGAACACGTGGGCATCCCTGTGCAGACAAACGTGGCCTTTGGATGGGCAATCGCTTCGAAGAAACCATGTCCATAATCATCAGCAATTCTTATGGAATGTCTGCAGTCTCTGGCCATCTCTTGTAGCATTTCTGCAGTCTTCAGAAGCTTTCTGTAGCATTAGTCAATAAATATCATGTGTGACCCTTTGATGTCAGCGGCAACACTTGAGGCCCCTACATCAAAATGACCACAAATGATTTAAAATAAGTCATGTTCTGAAGTTGTTATTGTCACATTTTACCTAAAAATGCAGTTTAATCGAACTCTCACGTTTTTGTTTGCTGTTCCGTTTTTTTATTATAGATTTTTTTTTTTTTTTTTTTTTTTTTTACCCGTATTGCATGCCTGTTGCTGACCAGCAAAAAAAAAAAGATTTGTTTTGTATCATTGTTTTACCCCGTTGCACCTCACTTATTTCTGATTCAGATGTTTCCAAGTTCTAAAGGAGAAAGCGAGACGCTCTCCAAATCTCTCAGCCGCTGTATACTTTTATTGATCCACCAGGTACAAGGTAGAGTCCTGTGTTGACTTTTCAACACTATGTGGTCTGTCTTGTACCTGGTGGATCAATAAAAGTATACAGCTGCTGAGAAATTTTGTAGTGCGGCTTTTTGTGTTACTAAGAAGTAGAGGTGGGCCCTATGAAGGCCAGAGCCCAGCATTGATGCTTGTTGGGGGTACATATTGAATGCAGATCTGTTGTTTTTTTTATTTTTTTTTATTTTGTCTTTATAGTGCTTTTGGTAATTACCCTCAATAGATATGACTATATATTGATCTTCAGCTCATTAGTGACTACATTGTGAATGCCCTTGTTCCACTTATTGGCAATATAGGTCCCAGGCAGATTCATTTCTGGGAAGGATTATTTTCTCTGGAAGCTCAGAATGGTGGGCCCCAAGTCACTTTAGTTAAGGTTTTTTTTAGATTTGTATTGCACCAGTATATGGAGAACATGAAGGAGTGTGGAGGGAAACGCATGATACCAGCAGATCTACCTAAAATTCTGGGTCTCTCACAGGTCTATGCTGCCTGGACTCTTAAAGTGGTGTTATCTCCAAAAAAAAATAAAAAAAATAGCTTAAAATTCTTTTTTTTTTTTTTTTAACTGTTGCTAGGGGGTCCCTCGTAGTCTGCCTCCTTCAGTGCCCGGGCTGGTGTCATCACTTCCCCTCGACACAGTCAGTCATCTGGGACACGTGACAGGTCCCAGATGACTGCGCGGCGTATCACGAGTGGAGCGGGGAACGAGCGGGGCTTCGATTCCCTGCATCGCTGGACCCTGGGACAGGTAAGTGTCCGATTTATTAAAAGTCAGCAGCTGCAGTATTTCGTAGCTGCTGACTTTTAAAAAAAAAAAAGGGCACCCCGCTTTTAACTTCAATTGTGGTTCCTTGACAGCTGAGGTTCTAGTGGTATCTCAGTCTGAGAATTCAAGGTAGGACAGCTTGGAAAGTTCCTGTGTTGACTTTTCAACTCCCCACATCCATGTAGGGGACAACTGCACTCTGCTTCTTCTAGGTCAACAGTAGAACATCCATGGTAGCCAGTATTTTCAAGGGGTCCTCCCAAGTAGGGAGATTCTTTCAGCACTTTAGGTTTCTAGGCTTTAAAACCTGTGATAAGGCAGATGTTATAGATGCATCCTCAGAGGGCAAAAGCCCAGCAGGGAAGACCTTGTGGTAGAAGGTGCTTCAGATATTTAATCTCACAGCTTGCACCAAGTAGTAAATCAGATGTTATCTGTAGTACACCCTGCTCCATGTTTAGGGAACATTAAGGCATCCCATAAATAATTCAGTGTTTTTTTTGTTTCGTTTTAATTTTACCAATGGGTTAATGAAAATGTGGATTTTTTCTTCCCCATCCACACATTTGCGGTGGCTGGGGAAATCTTCCCATTGTGCCTTTGGAGTTTGACAGTGGAGGGACTTTCCTGCCACCAGAATACATTGATCAGTGCTGGTGGCTATTGCCGGTGGCGCTTATTGTGAGGAAATTTTCCAGCAGTGCGGATGTACAGCAGTCAGTCATGTGATCGATTTCTTTACAACCAGCCTGCCCGTACATGGATTGAAATTTGTCCGGTCCCTGCTGAGCTGGCTAAATTTCGATCCATGTATAGACGGATTAACAGACGCATAGCTAAGCTGTCTAAAGCTTTCTATAAGATCACAAAAATACAAAAAGGATATTTGGAAAAATACTACACCCTTACATCTGCAGAATCGGCTTCCATGTTCTCTTTTTTATGCTATCGGCGGTAGATCACCTTCTTAAAGTGGAAGTAAAGTCACATTTTCCACTTTCACCTACAGGTAAGCCTGTAATGAGGCTTACCTGTAGGTACAAAAAAATATCTCCTAAACCTTTACGGTTTAGGAGATATTCCCCGTGCAATACGCCGCTGACTGCTGCGGCGAATGCGCACGGGGGATTCTCGTCTGAAAGGCCGGCAGAATACGAACCCTGCCGGGACGAAGTCTCCCGTGCGCATGCGCGGGAGTGACGACATCGCGGCTCCAGCCACTCACAGCGCTGGAGTCGCGATACCCGGAAGACATGCCGAGGCAACATGTCAGCGACCTCGGCGTGGACCAGGTGAGTTACCGACGCCTCGTTCTAAGGTAAGTATTTCATAATGAGCTAGTATGCGGTGCATACTAGCTCATTATGCTTTTTCCCTTACAGGTGTAAAAAAAAAAAAAATTTTCAGCGGGTTTACTCCCGCTTTAATGTTAAGTGTCAGCTTTTTTGTCTGCATTGAGCAGATCACTTTGGCTCTTGTTTCCCTGCAGCACTGTATATGCAGAGGAATTGGTGCAGAACAGACCTGTCAAGAGGTACGAGGTACCGCGTTGTCTCCCGCTATTCCTCTAACACCGCTCTGCATTAGCACTGTTGAAGGTGTTGCCTGCCGTCTCCCCAATACAAATCCCACATATACATAAAACATAGGTTTGTGAATGTTTCACTCCGAGGTTGGTTCAGCGTTGTCCTCCTGTGACCTTTTCCCCAGAGATGTCCCCAAAAAATCCGCTGCAGTGTAAATGTAGCTTATGTGTATGCATACATCTGACAGTGTGGGAGTCACTTAAAGAGAAAAATAGTTTAACGCTACAAAATTCATGATGTGCAGCTACCGTCTGCTGCTGGGACATTTTAGCATCTTAGGGCCAATCCACACCATAGAAAAGAGAGGATTTTTTTGGGGGGACTTTAAAGTGGCGTTTCCACCAAAAAAAAATATCTTAAAATTCCTAAACAAATTTAAAAAAATAAATAAATCTACTCCCCTCTAAATGCCTGTTGCTAGGGGGTCCCTCGTAGTCTGCCTCCTTCAGTGCCTGGGCTGGTGACATCACTTCCCCTCAGTGCAGTCAGTCATCTGGGACACGTGACAGGTCCCAGATGACTGCACGGCGTATCACGGCGTGCGGTGGCGCCCCTCGTGCATGCGCAGTGGGTGCCCCGCTGTGAAGCCACAGCCGGGTGCCCACAGTAAGAATGCCGGCGCCGCGGAGCAGAGAACGAGCAGGGCTTCGATCCCCCTGCATCGCTGGACCCCTGGGACAGGTAAGTGTCCGATTTATTAAAAGTCAGCAGCTGCAGTATTTGTAGCTGCTGACTTTAAAAAATTTTTTTAAGGGGCACCCCACTTTAAATGAGGGGAGTACACATGGCTAGAAGATGAGTAGATATCAAAAACATGTTTTTATTGGTGAAACAAACATGGCAAAATGACATGATACATGCAGCAATGAATAAAATTGGCAATTGCATATTACAGACCATATATAAAAAATCAAACATTGGTATCAACCAGCCAACCACTGTGTGGTATGGAACAAATCCTGGATGTAGTAAAAAATTTAAATTGCATGGTAGACGGAGAACTCAAGCTAATGTATTGAGTAGGGGCGTCTGCATAAGAATAAGTGCATCCAAATTATCCCAACGCGTTTCGTGGGTAATGCCACTCTTCAGGGGCGGGTGCACACAAATCTATAAAACTCAAAACATGAGTAGACCAGTTTGATCCAATGTTGTACTTCTCATCGGGCAGGATATGTACAAAAAGGAAGGGAGAGAGTTACTCCCTATGAGTACTCCCTATGAGCATCATAATAAGTCTGGAAAATGGGGGACGAGGTGTCAGTGGACCCGCAGAAGAGGGACCGGGTGCATAAACATGAGCCCCCAAGAAAACGAAAAACAAAGATCCAGATAGTGGTGTGAGTGGGCTTCATATCTAAAAATATATTGGGTATACTGTAAATACTCTATAATGTGGGAAGTTGTTGGAGCCCAACACCAAGGTGCAGGTGAACCAATGAGTGGAAAGGAAAATGGTGTGCGAGTAGAAAAGAGCAGATCAGAGATTTAAAAAAAACAAAAAACAAACGGGTATAGATGACAAAAATGAGGCCCCTTTCATACGGGCGGCTGTTCTGCCTCTGTTAAAAGCATGTTTTGTTATTTTGAAATTCAGAGAATCCTGGCACAGCGTTCACTTGCAGTTGTACATTGCGATTAGCTGCGTTTATGTGCGTTTAGCTGCGGTGGAACATTCTTGCCATTTCTGATGTGCTTCCTGTTTTTCTTTCTTTGTTGCCGCTGCTATCAGCAGGTGAAATGGTGCACTGCGATTACCTGCCATTATGTGCAGATAGCTGCAATAAATCGCTCCTGGACGCAGTCAAATACATTTTTTCTAACCGCACCAAACCCCATGTAACAAAACCGTTGTTAAATGCAGTGTGTGAATGGGGCCATAGGAAAGCATTGTGTGAGTTTAGCTGCGGTAGAGAACTTGATCTATCTGCAACTAAAAGCTGAATTCTATCCGCCCGTGTGAAAGGGGCCTTAGAGTGAGCCTCTGGGAGCATGAACAAGAAACGAATGGCCATGTAATTACCTGTTACTGATGTAGAAAAGTGAATTTCCAAGTAGTGTGCAGTGTGCACAAAAATGTGCTGCCATGTGGACTGGCTAGCACAGGGTGAGGATGTTAAATGCACTCAGCACACCCCATGGGCTCCTCCCAACATCACACAGGTGCATCAAGAGAGGAAGAGAGAAACACAGTCCAGATACAATCCGGATGCATTTCTGCGTGTGCATTTTTGATGCTTTTCAGTGCATTTTTTTCCCCCTTTGTTTTTTTCTTCCCTGCACCTTAAGCCTAGGTTCACAGCGGGTTGGAAATCATGCAAGTTCAGCTGAATTCACACGATTCTAACACGGCAATGCAGTCTGACTTCAGCGCCGATTTGACAGACATCGGTAGGGGTTCCTGCACAGATGTCTATACATACCCCCTCCCCCCCCCCCCCCGAAGTCGCCAAGTAGTACAGGAACTACTTTTGGGAATTGATGCGGCGCCACCCTGATTCGGACGGTGCCATTGTCTGCAATGGCCTCCGATTTTTGCATCTGATTTGACATGTCAAATCGCATGTAAATCGTACCAATGTGAACCTAGGCTCAATGGTGACATGTGCGTTCCAGTGCGTTTTTATGCATTCCAGTGCGTTTTTAGGTTTTACTGTGTTCCAGTACAGTTCAGTGCAGAAAAACTGCTGCATGTTCTACTCTTTTTATTTTATTTTTTACTTTTTTTAACTGGAATGCACTGGTGTGAACTATGCCTTATGGAAACCATATAACCTACTATCCATGTGTTTATGATGCAGAAAAAAAGCACTGGACTGCATGTGGTGTGAACTGGCCCTTATTGAGTACTCCGAATTGTAAAGGTTCTGTCATATCCATTGAATGACTTTGGGGTGCTTTGTCCCAAAGTCATTCGATGCACTGCACTGAACTCCAGCCATCCCTTAAAGTGGATGTAAACCCTCTCCTATACACAGTGAAGTGAACAGCCTCAGATGATACAGAGATGAAACAAATCTCCCTACATAAGTTTTACATTTTATATCTGCTGTCTTCTGCTTTAAATATTCTTTAGAAAGTGCACATTGTGTTTTAGAGCTTTTTCTTCCTGTTCACCACTGGAGTCTGGGCATACACTGTGTGACAGCTGATTGGAGGAAAGGTTCACCCCCCCCCCCCCCCCCCTTCTCCACATAGGCAGAAGAACAAAGATATTTTCAGAGCTGTGCTGTGACAAGACAAGCTCTCTGCTAATCTGTTTATAGCACCCACCCCAATAAAAATCTCAGGCTGCTTTTATCTCCCATCTCAGAGAACTTGTCAGAAGTTATCATGCTGATAACAGAGGAACGAAACAGCAGAAAGACCCAGGACTTAGGGTTTTGGAAAGAGATAAGTAAACACTACAGATATGTGTCCAGCTCAAATTTCATGAATCGGGTTTACATCCACTTTAGGTCTTGCACAGCTGTTCAAGCTCCTCTCCTGTAATAAAAATCCTTACTTTGCACACTGTGAGCTTTTCACAACATGCATTAGAAGCTGCAGCAAATCGGATAAAGCCTGTCTCATTTTCTCCCTGGAGGACATCCAGCATCTAGACTTTCCTCCCCAGCCTGACTGTCCCTGATCCACCCATTTCATTCCTTGGATTTCTGTTGTTTCAATCATGGAGGCTCAGCGTTACCTAGGGTGGTCTGCATGTAAATAACCTTCCTCGGGACCAGTGGCGGAACTACCACCATAGCGACACATGCGGTCGCTATGGGGCCTGCAGCCAATCAAGGGCCCGGTGAGCGGCGTTGCTAGGCGGGCCGCGCCGGGTGACACCCGCTAGCGGGGGTGACACCCGTGGGTAGCGGCAGCCGCACCACTAACGCCGCTCACTGTGCCTTCTATTCTGGAGCGCAGCCTGCGCAGGAGGGACACAGTGGCGCGGACCGAAGCCGCCTCCCCTCCTCTCTGTTTACATCCAGAGAGGAGGAGGAGGAGCCTGAACTCGAGCCTCGAGGGACACACGCGGCGCCGCTGTTCTGAGGTATGTAAAGGGGGGGCGTCTGCTGTGGGGTCTGCACTACTCAGTGGGGGGTGGTTTGCACTACCCAAGGGGTCTGTAATGCGGGGGTGTCTGCACTGAGGGGGGTCTGTAATGGGTGGGAGTGTCTGCATTGCTGGGGGGTGTCTACTGATGGGGGTCTGAACTGAGGTGGGGGGGCTGTAATGGGGGATTGTCTGCACTGAGGTGGGGGGGTTCTGTAATGGGGGATTGTCTGTACTAAGGGGGTCTGCACTGAGGTGGGGGATTGTCTGTACTAAGGGGGTCTGCACTGAGGTGGGGGGTCTGTAATGGAGGATTGTCTGTACTGAGGGGGGCCTGCACTGAGGTGGGGGGGTATCTCTACTGATGGGGGTCTGCACTGAGGTGGGGGCATCTGTACTGATGGGGGGTCTGCACTTGGATGGGGGGGTCTGTAATGGGGGTGTCTGTACTAAGGGGGTCTGCACTGAGGTGGGGGGGGTCTGTAATTGGGGATTGTCTGTACTAAGGGGGTCTGCACTGAGGTGGGGGGTCTGTAATGGAGGATTGTCTGTACTGAGGGGGGGGGCCTGCACTGAGGTGGGGGGGGGTGTCTGTACTGATGGGGGTCTGCCCTGAGGTGGGGGGGCATCTGTACTGATGGGGGGTCTGCACTTGGATGGGGGGTCTGTAATGGGGGTGTCTGTACTAAGGGGGTCTGCACTGAGGTGGGGGGTCTGTAATGGGGGATTGTCTGTACTAAGGGGGTCTGCACTGAGGTGGGGGGTCTGTAATGGAGGATTGTCTGTACTGAGGGGGGCCTGCACTGAGGTGGGGGGTGTCTGTACTGATGGGGGACTGCACTGAGGTCGGGGGGTGTCTGTACTGATGGGGGTCTGCACTGAGGTGGGGGGACATCTGTACTGATGGGGGGTCTGCACTTGGATGGGGGGGTCTGTAATGGGGGGTGGGTGTCTGTACTAAGGGGGTCTGCACTTGGATGGGGGGTCTGTAATGGGGGGTGTCTGTACTGATGGGCGACTGCACTGAGGTCGGGGGTGTCTGTACTGATGGGGGGACTGCACTGAGGTCGGGGGGTGTCTGTACTGATGGGGGTCTGCACTGAGGTCGGGGGGTGTCTGTACTGATGGGGGTCTGCACTGAGGTCGGGGGGTGTCTGTACTGATGGGGGACTGCACTGAGGTCGGGGGGTGTCTGTACTGATGGGGGTCTGCACTGAGGTCGGGGGGTGTCTGTACTGATGGGGGTCTGCACTGAGGTCGGGGGGTGTCTGTACTGATGGGGGTCTGCACTGAGGTCGGGGGGTGTCTGTACTGATGGGGGTCTGCACTGAGGTCGGGGGGTGTCTGTACTGATGGGGGTCTGCACTGAGGTCGGGGGGTGTCTGTACTGATGGGGGTCTGCACTGAGGTCGGGGTGTCTGTACTGATGGGGGTCTGCACTGAGGTCGGGTGTGTCTGTACTGATGGGGGTCTGCACTGAGGTCGGGGTGTCTGTACTGATGGGGGGACTGCACTGAGGTCGGGGTGTGACTGTACTGATGGGGGTCTGCACTGAGGTCGGGGGGTGTCTGTTCTGATAGGGGGACTGCACTGAGGTCGGGGTGTCTGTACTGATGGGGGTCTGCACTGAGGTCGGGAGGTGTCTGTTCTGATGGGGGTCTGCACTGAGGTGGGGGGTCTGCACTTGGGTGGGGGGGTATGTACTGATGGGGGGGGTCTGCACTTGGGTGGGGTGTCTGTACTGCTGGGGGGGTGTCTGTACTGGGGGGGGGGTTCTGTACTACTGAGGGGGGTCTGCACTGGGGGGGTCCTGCACTGAGGGGGGGTCTGTAATGTTGGGGAGGTCTGCACTGGGAGGGTGTCTGTACTGCTAGGGGGGGGGTCCTGCACTGAGGGGGTGTCTGCACTGAGGTCGGGTCTGTAATGCTGTGGGGTGTCTGTACTTAGGGGGGTGTCTGGCATTAGTTCATTTTTTTTTTTTTTGTGGGGGGGGGGGGGGCCCATATAACATTTTGCTATGGGGCCCTGTGATTTCTAGTTACGCCCCTGCTCGGGACATGGAAAGATATATAAGCTGAATGAACTTCAACTTTAAGAAATGTGTGTCAGTGATAATTTGGTCAGTGTAAAGCAGCGTGCAATCAATGTACATATACAGAACACTGTACTAAACACATAAAGAAACATGCAGTGCTGCATTTTTCTTTATATGTTTAAGTAATTACTATTTTGCATTGAGTGGTGCCTGTAGTTCCTTAATGTATGTGAACCCAACATCAAAAATGTAATATTGCAGTAGAGTTACACAATTCTGGCTAAAATGAGAATCACAATTTTTTTGTTTGGAAGATGGATCACGATTCTCGCAGCGTAACATCATCTTTCACATTAAAACAAAAAAAATTGGGCTAACGTTACTGTTTCTTTTTTTTTTATTTTTTTTTTTAATAAATTGAAGTGTATTCTTTCCCCCAAAAAATGCTTTTGAAAGACCGCTGGGCAAATACAGTGTGACATAAAATTTTACAGCAATTTACATTTTATTCCTTAGGGTCTCTGCAAAAATATATGTAATGTTTGGGGGTTCCAAGTAATTTTCTAGCAAAAAATATTGATTTTTAACTTTAGAAACAGAAAAAGATTTAGACTTTAAGTGGTTAAACTTCCTGCATTTACAGTTGTTAAAAACTTGGCAGGCTGCCTGGATTTTTTCTTTACATGCAGAAGTTTATCCTTTTGATCTAAGGCTGGCCATACATTATACAACTTTTGTCTATAGATTTCCTTTAGATTTACCAAAACCATATAATATGAGGTCAAATCTAAACACTTTCAATTTGTATGCAATCAGGCAGGCCCTTGTACTACACAGTTGAAGGTAAATCTAAAGGAAATTGAATAAGAAAATTGTATGGTGTATGGCCAGCTTTAGAAGGAAGAGTTCTACAATGTTTCATGTTAAAAACTTGGCAGACTGCCTGGATGTTTTCTTTTGACAGCTGAGTGAGCAGATAAGTCTCTCCAGTTCTTATATTAAAGAATTGGCAAACT
Source organism: Lithobates sylvaticus (assembly GCA_028564925.1). Lineage (NCBI taxonomy): Eukaryota > Metazoa > Chordata > Amphibia > Anura > Ranidae > Lithobates > Lithobates sylvaticus. The sequence continues at coordinate 46,907,884 of CM053036.1, read as the reverse complement.
CTGCAATAGAGATTGTCAGGGGGGTTGAATCGAGATCACAATTTTTTAACAATTAATTGTGCAGCTCTATATTGCAGCTTACGAGTCTCTAGATGTGTTGACTGAATTCATTTTTTACATTTTATTCCCTTATTTTCACCTGGTGATCATACTAATAACACACTTCCTGTCTTGGGCCCCTTTCACACTTGTGCGACTTCAAAGTCACGCGATTTGCAGCTGCGATTTTGCCACAATTTCAAGGAATGCCTGTGTAAGTGGCATCAAAATCGGACCAAAGTAGTGCAGGGACTACTTTGAAGTCGTACTAATATGAATGTCTGTCATTGGAAATCATGGGGAACGACTTGTCATGCTACTTTGCAGTCCCAAATCGTGGGACAAGTCGTTTAAGTGTGAAAGGGGCCTTAGGGTGACAACACTTGTTCTCTGTACTGTATCTATAGAGGATCAGCGTTGTCACCCTAGGACAGGACTACAGAACACCTCCTGACCCCTCTTATTATTGACATGGGGATGGGTTCTGTAGTCCTAGCCTACAGAGTCAAATTTAGAGTTTATGTGGATGGCTGTTCACGTCATTCAATACTTTATTGCGCATATTTAAATACTGTTCTTTTTACTAAACATTATATCACACTGATAAATTATTCAGGTATAACCTCTTATAGACATAAAACAGTTCTGCTCCTGTCTTGACTCCAGCTTTGCTTGTACCAAGTCTGCCAATATAATATGCTTTTCTCTCCCCACAGACGTCGAGTGTGGAGGCGGATTCTATGTCCGCAGTCTGGTCAGAGACCTTGGCAAAGGTGAGTGTCTTAAGGCGGGCTCCTGCCCATAAAGCTACATACAGTATAATCAAAGGATGACGCTGTTATTTGAAGCCTGCAGATTCTCATCTTCCTATGTCCTCTATCTTCATGTATGCACATTAGTCTATGAATGAGCGTCACATCTCCACTGAGGATTGTGCTAATGCTTCACGTCTGTAGTTCGCCTCCAGTCCCTAGTACTTGAAATATGTTGGATCAGGAATCGGCAACTTGTCAATCAAGATTTGTTTATCACAGCCATGTGAGGGGTAACCCTCTTAGACCTCATGTACACTGCTGCTGGTAACCAGACATTTAGGCCGCATTCACACCTGAGCGTAGCGGAACGAGCGTTTTTACCAGCGGTTTTACCGGCGTTTTGTCGCGCGAATACGGTCGTTTTTTGCACATTTGCATACGGCGTAACAGGCGTTTTTCAACTTCGGCGTTTTTCTTGATGGCCAATAGGAAAAAGTATCATCACTGTCATCATTTGTTGCTATGTTCTATGGGGATACAAACGCCCAAATCTGCCCGATTCGCGCGACAAAACGCTCAGGTGTGAATGCAGCCTTAGGAGTAGTTGGGCATTGTTTTCAACCGCTTCTGAACCCTCCACTGTTATCTTATCAGTACATGTACACTGGTTCGTTTATAGTCGTTCCTAGGCAGTTGTGTTTAGAGGATTTTTTTGGAACCCAAGCTGTGTTTTTAGAGGCATTTGAAACGCCAAACGCAGCAATTCGCGTTTAGCAGCATTTAGTTTACAGGCGTTTTTCATGTAAACGCTCCTAAATGGTTGTTTTTAGACGCTGGTTTCTAGCTGTCAAGTTAAATCTTTCAGGAGAGGTTGCACAATGTCCCGTGTACATGAAGCCTTGCCGTGCCAGCTCCTGACCCAATCCACAGCCTCTCAGATCAAAGCAGCCAGTAAGCATTACAGAGCTGATAGAAGTCCTCTGATGTGCAATATGACAAAAGCCAAAGGGAGGCTTTCTGGCAGCTGCTGCATTTGCGTGTGGCTTTTTTTTTCTGGT